>JARGXW010001210.1:0-29916 GCA_029204085.1 Mycena sp. CBHHK59/15
ACTGTGTCTGCCCATTAGGCATTGTCCCATTTCGCATTCGAGGTCCTGTATCAAGTTTTGGGCCCTTGACCATTTTCCGAGCAGAGAGTGCGTCAATAGCTCGTTTGCGATGACTGGGAGCATTATCAAACAGAAACAGGCCCGTAGCAAGGCCCTGAGTCTTTGCTTCAAAAATATCAATTGCCCGGTCAACATGTTTCAGGAGATCTTCATTTGCAAGTATCCATCACGATTTTTGCCAGCACGGAACAAGAGGCGTGCTTCCTCGTCACCGTCAATGAGCCGGCCCCACTCAAGTGTCAAGAAGTCAGACACCATGATAGACTGGCCTTCACCCTTTGGCTTTGGCTTGTTCTTGCCTGTTTTGCTACTCCATCCAACCTCACGGCGGTCATTGGCATAGAAAGTTGACTCGTCATGGGTGACAAGGATGATTCGAAATGGCTGGCCCTTGTATTTACCCTCCAGCACATATCCAACTGGAGTCTTCACTGCATTTCCATCATTGTCATACTCCACCATCCGTGGCTCATAATGTTCCAACCAGCGTTTGACAAATGCTGTTCGATATGCTACCACATCCTCCCGCTCATGGCCATCAACATACATCCCATTCTTTCTGCGCCCAAAACGGTAGTCAAGACGTTTAAGCCAGCGACGTGCAGTCCAAACTGAAATTGAACGCTTCTGAATCTCGGCTTGCTCAAGCATCTGCTGAATTTCATTGGTGGCAACAAAATCCACCAATGTTTGAGCTGTAAAGTGGCCATCCTTCTGTGAGATATGCTGGAGATGGAGCTTGATTGCCTCGGAGAAATCCTCATCATTGAGAATGGATGAATGATACTGGCCATAGCGATGAAGAGGGAGTTTTTTCGAGGTGAGAAAGGCATGAATCCAATTTCGAATGCATCGGGCACGGTAAGACCCATGCCCCTGGGATCTGGCGACAATCATAGATGCTTCCCGCCAGGTAAAGGTTCAGAGTGCCTTCCATGGCTGTAATTCGAGCCCTGAAAAATACATCAAGCTTTTTATCCTTGCTTTTGACACTGAGACTGGCAGTAGCACGACGGAGAGAAGGAAAATCCTTGTAATTGAGCTGATTCAGAGAGCGATCAGTAGCACTCTCTGGAGTGGGATCTAAAATCTGGCTGCCATTCTGGATGGCCTCCAATAATTCCTTGAGGTGCACATGTGCAAGGTTGACTGGATCCATGCAGTCTGGGCCTGTATAATATTTTGTCAGAATTGTCACTTGAAAATGGAAGAAATGCGAACCTGAGTGCTTGGCTGTGTGGATTGGGCAGCAGCAGGAGATGTTCCAATTTCAACCTCTTCCTCAGAGCCGGATTCAAGCACAGAATCCGATTCAGAATCCGAGTGAGCTGGTGTCTGGGCAGCAGAGTCTGCTGGTGTCTGGGCAGCAGAGGAGTCCGAAACTGAAGAGCTAAGATCTGTATTCTGTGCCTGTGCAGCTGCAGCTTTCTTCTTCTGCCAAAACTCCAAGACTGAATGGAACCCTTTTTCACCAAGATCCTTCCCAGCTTTTTTATGACGGCGCTTTGTCCTTGGAGCATCACCGTGGTAATGTTTGGGCCGCTTTCTCTGTGCCTCTCAAGCCCATTCTGCCTTCTGAGCTGTAGCCTGTGCATTGAAAAGAAACTGGGAAAATTCATCCAGTTCACTTTCCTCTGTTATTTCGGGAGCCAGTACAATTTCTTCGTCAAGATCTGTTTCTTGTAGTTCCTCTGAAATATTATCACAGTCCAGATCAGGCAGCTCATTGCCAAGATTGAGTTCCCAGTTATTGTCGTTGTCAGCTGCAGAGTGTAAATGATCATGGTCGTGCGGAATATCATTTTCCGGCTCCGAGGTTGAGTGTGCAAGGTCCCCTTCATCCGGCACTTCTTCCACAGTGACTTTGAGGGAGTTTCGGGCCCTCTGGAGGTTGTTCTGTCTTGCCTTCTGTGCTTTGGATTTAGCCATGATGAGGGTGAGAGGCAGAAAATGCGCAGAAACCGCACCAAAACCACGCTGAAGCAACGTGTATGTGGCGGTCCGGGTCCCGGCCCTGTCCCGGACCGGGTCACGTGGTGGCTGTGCTGTGGCCAAATGTTCTTACTACTTTTTCCCAAAGTTGCCGCAATGGCCGTGAAAAGCATATTGGAACATGAAAAAAGTGAAAAACTTATTTTGCTTTCCACTCATTCAAAATTTTATTTTTCTTGAATCTGCTCAATAGGAACTCTTCATAATGATACTAAATATGATTCCTATTGACCAGAATACCCCTAAGTATTTTCTATCCTCAAGAAGTTCAGCCGGAAGTTGAAGCTGATGGCTGCTTACATAATGGTGTTGGGATCCCACGCCCTCTATCTTACGCCAAGACCCCTGCCAACGGAATCAGACTCCACCTTATATTTTATCGACATCTCATTAAAATATAACTTTTGGAGTCTGACTACGGGAGACTAGGTTGGTTCAAGTACTTGATCAGAGTGAATTGGTGCGCTCACAATTTTCTTTTTGCACCAAGTCATTCCCAGACCCTCCACTCGATTTAATTAAGAGCAGAGGACACGAGAGACGCTACATACATCAGGGTGAGTTCCTATTCTTCATTTACAATGATTGACCCTAGGGTCATAGGGCTAACCCTAAACAATTAGGGTTATATTTGGGTCAGGCAGGGAAGCTGGGAGTGAGACAGCTGAATGAATAGTTAGGGCAAGGCGGGTCCTGCGCACCCCCCTATGGGGGCAGGGGTCGACTTGCCTGCCCTAACTATTCATTCAGCTGTCTCGCTCCCAGCTTGACACCCAGTTGGATGCAAGAATCCATCTGTTTATCAATGACTTCTCGGTTGGCTGGAGAGACAGGGAAGGGAGGCAATGAAACAGGTTCTGAGGCCGGCTTCATCGAAATCTCAACCCCACCTTCGTAGTGGCCGAGCCGCCCATTGGTTTGGAATGTGAGTTGATTGCGCAAAATAACAGGTCTTGTCTTCATTTGATTCAGTTGAAGGAGTGTCCGACCACGGTTAAAATCGACATTTTCTTCCTGTAGCTCATCGCAATCCTTTGTGCTGTCCACCACGCCGCAACGTTACCAAATCCTCCACGGCGATTACTCATATGGTCTGACAGCTTTGAGTCTGTATCTGTACTCGCGTCCCTCGCCGCTCGCGAATCTATCCACAATGGAGTGGTCCTGGCTATCGCCCAGATCATCCTGATGTCGGGCATTGACTGGTGTGTCCACCACATCGCTGGAAAGAAGAACATCTGAGCTGATCTTCTTTTCTGCTTCCTGCTGTGGCAATACATCCTGCACTCCCCATCGGGATCGTAGCCGTTGTTTGATCACGGCCAAACAACATCATCTCTTGGTCTTTGCCGTCTTGCAGCCTCTCGCAGCCCGATTCCACGGCCTCTGCCTGGTCTCGCCGAGCCGACGTCGACCTCCCGCCATTCCGACCTGAGGCTACGCCTCCATTTGGTGACAACAGTGCGGTTCTACCCTGAAGCGCCGCCTTTCCGACTCTGCACCGCCACGTCATCCGAGCTTTTTCCCCCCGACTGTTACTCCGCCACCGCCTAACAGCGCCGTTTACCGAGACCTGCCGCCATTGAACACTGCTTTACCGATACACCACCGCCCAGTGCTGCTCTGTCATTCCGCTTCCGCTGCTTTTTTTTTCTATAAAATCTCTGCTTCCCGCTATCGCGATCCTGCTCAAAGATGGGCGACACCGCAGACAACTACAACATTCCGGCCGGCCTCAACGACCGTTTTCGCCATCCACTCGACGCCGCCGACGACTTCATGGCAGCCTTCGAGCGTGCCGTCGCATTCTCTGCCATCCTAGGTGACGACCGCGTGTCGAACCTGTGGCAGCGCGCCCTCGAGATCGGATTTCTCGCGGGGCATGGTGTGACCGAGAATGCCCCCCAACGCGAGGAGTTCGACAATTACTCCTTCGGGCATGATGAGGGTGTGAAGGAAGGCCGTACGAGCGGCTTGCGCGATGGGAAGAAGGAAGGGCGAAAGGTGGGGAGAGCCCAGGGGTTGAAGGAGGGGGAGATTGTCGGGTTTGAGAGGGGGCTGAGCAAGGGGAAGCACCTGGGATTTGTCGCGGGGAGGGAAATTGGAGAGAAACAGGCTGCAAAGCTGAGTAAACCTCCCGCATCCGAACGCATCCTCATCGACGCCGGAATGGACTCACCTCTCACCGAGCTACCCCTGCTCCCGGCTCCCTCGACGGTTACCTACGCCTCCGCCTTCGCGCAGACCGACGCTCAGTGCGACACCATCCTGCCTATCCTCAGCACCACTCCACCTCTTGTTTGGGCAGATGAGCCCTCGGACGTGGACTCTCCCAAGCGAACGAACTCCCCGCGACTCCCTCCGCGTGACCTTTCCGTGCTCCGATCCGATTCGTCCTCCACGCCGTTCGCGGTCGGAGAAAACAAATTGAATAAATCAGCGCAAAAAAATGGATTTCATAGGGGGAAAAAAACTACATATGTACAGACTCTTTCATCAATGTTACTGCATCATAAGGCAGCATCCTATGGCTCTTGTATGTCTTCTGTAGATAACCTAAATCCTTGCCAGTATAGCCAAGATAATAAGCTGAGACAAATCGGGCTGCTCTATTGGAAAACCGAAGAATAAACAATTGAGGGACTTCATCCAGACATCTTTTGACATTTGCTTCCATCTCCTCAATATTCTTGGTGCTGGGGGACTTTCAATACTTACACTTCAATAAAATTGAGTTCGCAGTGGTATTTGGGATAGAAGTCACAAATATGACCACAGCTTTCAACAAGTTCCTGAAGTGCAGATTTCTGATTGATAATGTCTGGCTGATTGAATAGAATTCTACGGCAGCAACAGCTGGTTGCGTCTGCTTCACATTTGAAACCTGAACACTGAGCTAACAAGCCAGCATGAAACAGCCCCCGCTCTTCCAAAATTTGCTGCATGCCCTTGAACCATCCAGGCATTTCTGCATGATTTTCAGGATAATAGAATTCCTGACGAGCTCCTCCAGGTAATGTTCCTGGTCGCATTCTGGGTGATTGGCCCCATGTCATGCTTGGTCCCTTAGGCATCTTTCTGGCTGAGAGCGCATCTGCTGCACGCTTCTGATGACTAGGAGCATTATCAAAGGGAAATAGACCGATGTCGCAGTACGGAGTTCGCGTCTGGTAGACAGAATTGATGGGTCGAAGTCCGGATACGGGGTGTACGGGTGCAGTAGAAAATGGGGTTCACTGGCGACGTGCTCACGGTGGGGCACTCAAGTCACTGGTCGCGTCGTAGATGGTGGCTCGGAGGAGAAGGTGAATTTATTGACATCTGTACGTACGAAACAAACAAATGGTCCGGGGACCGGTGTACCGTAAAGTACGTAAGGAGGTACAAAAAGGGGGACTTGCCACGAGCGGTTCATCCACCCCTTCCACAGTGGGGGGAACTATAATCTCGACCTCGAGATAACTCGAAAAGAAGAGGGATGGACCGCGGCTCAAGGACTGGTGAATGTAATGAGTAAGGAAGAATAATCAAAGTAAAGGTAAAGAAATGCGCTCGAATACAGGTTGCAAGTGTTGGCGTAGCGTCGAGGAATCTTGAACACCTAGTCGTTCAATCGCGCTCACGATTACACGGAGTTGCGCGCGGAAAACACCGTCGAGAAGGGACTCGAGGAACACTAGGAGCCATGACGCTCGTGCACGAGACTCCACGTCACTAGGACTGCGATGGGTATGGTCGAAAGGGGGAGCAACACATCGGAGCGGGATGTACTCGGGCGCAGGCGCAGCACGAACGACAGGCAGAATGGCATGGGGGGAACTCGAGTGAAATGCCGGTGGGGGTGGTGCAGCACGAATGTCGGTGGGTACGGGATGAGGTGGAACATGAGCGATGCGCGGCACAGGTGGCGATTCTCGGGGCTCGGAAACAATGCTCGCGGGGTTACGGAAGCGCGAGAGCAAGTGTGCAGCCACTCCGCCCGGATGACGTGTCATGGGAAGTGGGGAACCATCGAATGCGACGAGACGACCATGCTCATTGATTCGCGCGAGAGATCGGCGCAAGAGCACGGCAGTGCGCGGGCAGACTCGGAAGTCGAGGGGATGCATCCCCGTCGTACCACACACGAAACAGCGGCGTGAACGTGGCTTGTGCACGGGATCACGGGCTAACTCGGGCCGGATCGGCACGGAACAGCGTTGTTCGACGAGCGGGGATAGTGAATGATCGGGGAACTCGAATTCGGTGACATGACATGACATTGACGTGAGCGGTGAAGTGCGGCTGTGTGCAGTGACGTGGCGAGGGTGCAGAATCGTCGAGGGCATCGAGGGCGTCGTAGGGAGCAGCGCAGGGACCAGCAGGGGGCAGAAATCGAGGCAGAGGGTGCAGGAAAGCAAGGACAACACAAGTGACCCAGAGAAGGTTCGATAGAAGAACCTTCCCTCGCGGTGGGCTCCACTGTCGCAGTACGGAGTTCGAGGCTGGTAGACAGAATAATGGGTCGGAAGTCCGGGATATGGGGTGTACGGGTGCAGTAGAAAATGGGGTTCACTGGCGACGTGCTCACGGTGGGGCACTCAAGTCACTGGTCGCGTCGTAGATGGTGGCTCGGAGGAGAAGGTGAATTTATTGACATCTGTACGTACGAAACAAATAAATGGTCCGGGGACCGGTGTACCGTAAAGTACGTAAGGAGGTACAAAAAGGGGACTTGCCACGAGCGGTTCATCCACCCCTTCCACACCGACTGCTCCTCGTATTCTCTAGACTCAACGAAACAAATCCCATCGCCTATTATAACGATGAATACAATCCCTTCCCAATATCTCCTGCCGGAGAACGACCGATTTGCTAATCGATCGGACCAATCCTATGTGAACTGGAGAGGCCTTATTATCGACGCCGCTACAGGCCGTGCGCTCCTTGTTAAATTCAAACACTCAAATGGGAAAATTATCCCTAATATGGCTTCTGGCTGCGGCGAGCACTGAATGATCTCGCAAGGTTCTCAGCGGAGACAGGCACCATAGCCATCATGGCCAGGAACTCGAATTGGTCAGAGCCACCACTAATGTCGAGCCAAATATCATCGGCCCCAGAGCAACAGCTGCGACGGGTGTGGTGCTTGGGACTTGCACAGATGCCGCCGACACACCGACACGTTTGCCCTTCCACCAAGTCGGGTATTGCCCGGCCTTTCCACCTCCGGGGGCCCAGCATGTCGTGATAAGATGCCCAGCTTTCTTGCAGGCAGCGCAGTGCAAGCCAGGGTTGGCGACAAGAGCTTGTACTCCGCCAGTGGATGGAGAAGAGATCTTGCCTTTACTCGCGGTTTTGCGGCGATAATGACGCTGGCAATGTGCGATGATGGCTATCGAGCCGGTCAAGGTGTCCAGGGTTGGAAGGAGGTCATCCCACGAATGTGGCAGGGACGTTATGAAGATTTCACCAAAACCTGTGTCATCCAATTTCCCGCCGTTTTCGTTCAGAAGAGCCCATAAGGCCCTCATAGCCTTTATGTGCTCTTCCAGGTCACCAACGCCGTCCCAGAAGGTGCTGCGTAGCTTGCGTTGCACCTCTACCAAGCCCAAGCTCGTTGTCTTCCCGAATATGGTCTCGAGTTTGGCCCAGGACTCGGCTGTGGTGTCTGTGCGGTTCAGTCCAAGAGCGACGGGGTTGACGAGGTTCCCAAAAAGCAGACCATGGGCGGTCACATTGCGCTGATCCCATTCCTCCTCATACGGGGTTTTAGAGAACCACGGAGTTGGAACGTAGATGGATTGGATGGGGTTGCTACCGGCGGTAGGTTTAGGGATAGTGCCGTCAAAATATCCAAGGTTACAACCGAGGACAAGGCCCCAGCTGAGGGAGGGCCACATGGGGTATTTCATGGCCCAGAGTTTCTTGGTCAGTCCCCAAATTAATTTTGCGCCCGATGCATCACACTCCATTGCTATGTGCTCAAGGTTTTCGGGGACGCCACATGTGTGACAAACAGAAAATTCTTCAAGATTATTTATGTGTGTCCAAAAGTCACCGACTCTGAAAATGTTGTGAATCGACTTCCAGAATAATTCACGGTGGGTTCGTCTTAAATTTGTGGAACGTATAGAGTTCCAAATCATTTCGTCTGTTGGAGTGTACTCAGAAATTTCATATATGGAGCATCGGATGCGGTCTAGGTTGATGAAAGTTGCCTTTCTAAAAGGTTCAGAGTGGTTGCGTTTGATACTTTTTGTAAAGATCCGTTGTGAGCCTTGTGAGATTGGAATTCCAGGACAGCAGAACATTAAATCGATTTGGGTATCAACCTCGAGTGGAGGGCATATATCAGTGTCCAAATTTAAGGTGACAGGAAAAGTTTCTGTTGTTTGCTTGCACTGTGTTCGTGCAACCCGCTCGTTCAGGTGCCCTGCGTACCGGGGGCTCCGCGGTTCGTCTTTTACGTATATTTTGGCGTCGTTGATATATTTCTTGTGGACAGCTCTACGAACCGTACGCTGACAACCACCACACGCAAGGCTTCATGCGTCTTGCCCCAGAGGTTCTCTTCGAGTTCATCCCCCAGTTCTTGCGCGATGGTTGGCAGGTGGTGCGTTCCGTTGCCCGGTCTCTCTACTTTCAGTGGTTGACGATATATTCCTCCATCCTAATAAAAATTCAGAACGTACACGCAATCGGCGACCGCGCCAACGGAATCGTTCTGGATGCCTTCGAAGTGCGTTGAAAGGGGTGAACGTCACGGTGTTACGCCCGCGCCTGGAGCACGCGCAGCTGATGACGAAGGACGATATGCGAAGGCTTGGAAGGCTTGGGGGTAAGTCAACTCTCCTGTCCTTGATTATTTATGCCTCCTATGGAGACTGACTGATATGGACAGTCATTGCCAGTGTGCAGCCCACACATGCGTATGAATGTTCTCCATCCTTGACGACTCACTAACCCGAAAATATTGACAGCATCAGCGACATGTGGTATGCGCAAGACCGCCTGGTACGTCGTCGGTGACCACTCTCGTGTAATTGATACATATGTCACTCAGGGTCCGGAGCGCGTCAAGGGACTATACGCCTTCCGCTCGATCATCGCTAGCGGCGCCAAAATAACACTCATACTGATCCATTCTGGCCATAATTTCACCTGAAGGAGGTCGTCAATCGAAAATATGATTTTTTTTTGCCGGTATGTGGTTCCTGTATTGACCCTGCAAACCCAGGTGTTAATGCTCGTCATCAGCATCTTCGCACTACGCATGTATGCCTAGCCGCTAATTTTTTCATTGGCTGCTCGCTGATTTGTAACTTTGCAGCGGCCATCCCCGTTGTCGCCTGGAGGTCGCATTTGTCCTGTGGCCTGCGCCCGCCCGGCCATCTTTTTTTGCGCCCATCGCCAATCTTTTATGGACCTTAGCCGACCGATTGTACTTGTCTGGCGCGGGGACTCCCGTTGGGCCGATGGAGAAAATTGGTCCTGCGCCCATTGCGACCGGGCGGTATTGCGAGGATTGCAGTTTAATCCTCGGTACGCGCCTTCATGACATCCATTTTCTGCTTAAAAAAGCCTTGGCCAGCGCTCTCTGCCTGGGACCGTAGTGTTGTCCGACGGGGCACACTGTCCGCTATCCTCCTTGCGACCGGAAGATATTGGTGGTCGTTGTGCCGATTGTGGCTTTAATCCTCGCGTACGCATATTTCTTCCCCCGTTTTCGCGCCTCAAAACTCTTGGCAGCGCTCTGTGGTCACCTTGGCAGCTCCACACATCGGGCAGGTGCGGCCGACGAGTTCGAGAAGTGGAGGGCGCACGGATGTACAAGGCTTTTTAAAGGTGAGTGTCTCTTACCAGACTTCATACACTTTTCCTCTGCTCACAGTATCCATCCCTCCCATATGCCTCCCTTTGCCCCCCGCTTCAACGAATCAGACGACGATGAGCAGCGCGATATTATCAACCGTCTCAAGCGCCGCATTTCCGAGCTCGAAGCTCAGGAGAAGAAGGCTCAGAGCCAGAGCAATGCGGCATCACAAGTGTATGTGCTGTTACTCGGTTTTGACTCCCTTTCGATGCTTCTTGCTTATCGCCTTATTAGAAAATCCTTCGCCAACCTCGGGCGCGCTATATCCTAGGTCGTCGCGGCCTTCGATGGTGTTGAAAGCCTCATCGCCGAAGATGATCGCCGCCGCGACCTGGAAGATGCTCGCACTCGTGGTGACGAAGTTCACGAGGAAGAACGGGAGCCGACACTGGAGTTAGTCAAATTTTTTCATCTCGAGCTTTCTGCCTCTGACGCACGCACGCAGGCAAAACATTCTTCACAATGGCTACAAAGAACTCTGCCGTTTCATCGTTCCTATACGGAAGCTGCTTGCGGAGGCAGAACACGAGGAGTTGGCTCCCGTCCTTGTTGCTGTACGATTTTTCCTTTATTCCAGTGGAATTATTGACTGGCACAAACTTTTAGCTCCGCGGCGGCTCGCGCAATGCTCGCTCCGACGACACCAAGAACTTGCGGGAGGCCATTGTCCCCTGGCTTACCCTCGTTTTTCCGGAGCTCAGCCCCGCTCTCGACGCTCATTCACGGGAGAACCGCGGCATTTACCATGACGACCTGGGCCGGCTTCTTTGCCCGGTGGAGTTTGACTGGGATGACGAGGAGTAAGTACATGCCCGTTCCACTGAATGCACACTGATATTCTTATGCCTAGTGTTCGGACCGCCATTCGGGAGGGCGATCCAAACTATCAGATCGCTGCTGATAGTTGGTGGGCCGGCCTCTATCCTGAGGGCAAATTTGACCCCGCCCACCCGGGGGCGCATCTGTTCACAAACGTGGTCCTCTTGAAGGTGCGATCTTTCTTTTTCTCCGTTGATTCATTGCACGTAGTGATACTTGAAGAGGTTTATAAATTCATCTTCACATCTCCCTGTCTGTCAAGACCATGCCCAAGGACAAGGAGATCGAAAACTTCTCTCCCACTCCGCGCGGCGCCCCGAGGCGGCCCAAGACCAAAAAACTCGGCAGCAAGTCGAAGCGCAATGTGGCGGCCATTATTGGCTTGAAGGCTGTCACCGGGCGTTCAATTGCCTACGCAGCGGTCCAGGCAAGTACTGTCTATTTAACTGCAACCTCCACTGATGCCAACTTCTAGTACCGTGTTGCGCTTCTCACTTGGGATGACCAAGATGGCGCGTTCGACTACCGCGAGTTCTACAACAACGTTGTCGAGTACTTCGAATTCCCGCCCGGACGAGTCGCCCGCCAAGAGGTTGTTCGCCTGCTTGATTGGTGGAATGTGTAAGTTTATTTCACGGCGGCGGCGACCTCTTCTGACCTCCACGTACAGGAATGTCTTTGGAACCACCCCACGGTGGTCCCTCCATGAGGGCGCGTCATCCCGCGAAGCCACATCTTCGGTGGCGATCATGAGGGCTGCCCGCGCCGCTCGCGAGACTGATGTGTAGCTTTTGTCCTTTCGTGACCGAATATTATATTGTTTCTGTCCTATCTGCTGTCTGCTACAAATGTTCCCGGGTGAAATTGAGCCAATATTCACCTCTCTGGTGACATGTGCACGATCCCTGCCTGCGCTCGTAAGGGCAAACAAATGCTTGTCTGCGTTACGAACATTGACAAACTTCACAAGAATACTTCATTCGACGATCGCCACACATGCAGACTTTCGATCATAACCGCTCGCGATATGGACCACAATAATTGTGATGTTTGTATGGATTGTGCGGATCGCAACCGGTTGTATTCGCTCGCAACTTTTTTCCCGATTTAGTGATGGTAGCACGCGTTCCCCGGTTGCCACGTGGCAGCATTAATAAAATCATCGCGATCTGCACCCTTTTTTTTGGTGTGCTTCTTCCACACTGGTTCATGGGCCACAACGGCGTCATAAACCGTGCGCCTATCTGCGCGGTATTCTTAAATACTCATCGTTGGGCGAGGGGGGAGTGAATCGAGGTTGAGGGCGGTATCGGGGACATCGCCAGGGTCAATGGTATCGTCATCTGCGTCCGGCTCAACCGGGGTGGGGATCGGGTGCGGAATAGGGACGTTCGGGGATTCCGGGGCAACCACCGCAGCACGCTTAGCGGCCGGCTGCTCAGCTGCGTCTGATAGCTGCTTGCGCTTCTTCACAGTTTCGGCTCTCTTCGTAGCACGAGCCTCCGCCTTTGCAATGTTGAGGTCGAATCGTTTTGGCTCCACCAGAAAGAGCCCCTTCGCCGTAAGATGAAGAGCGCGGGCAGCTCTGCCGAGTCGCTGCCATAGAGTATGGTTGCAGCCAAAACTTCATGACAAGCCGCAATTTTGACCCAGGGCCTTCTAGATTCAGGATTAGGCATGAAAGTAGGTATAGTTTGTGTGTAAAATTTTCGTTTCAAAAAAATTGGGGCGTCTCATAGCGTGGGAAAAAAAACGCAAAATCTGGAGCGAGAATTTTGGAAATTTTGTGTACCTATTTAGCCTTCGGCTTGCCCTTGCCCTTGACCTGCACCACCCCTCATGACATTGCCTTTGCCTTGGCCTTCCACTTCGCCGTTGCATCAGCCAATTCAGTTGCACGCACTCCGCGGTGCGACCAGTATGTCTTGACGGCAAACTCGGTGATCGGTCCTGTGGCACCCAGGCGATAGACACTGGCATAGCGATGAGCACGTCGATAGAACCGGCAGATGGTTGGGAGGGGGCAGAACCGAAGTCCCTCATCAACAAGGTCCTTGGCCTTTTGCCAAGTTCATCATCCTGTCCAGTGACAATGATCCTATATCACGCTCGATAAAGGTCCGAATAGCTGCAATACAATCTGTGAACAGTGCCTTGAGATACTGGACAGACGGAGGGACACCAGCATATCCATTGGGGTACTTGAAAGTAGAATATGGTATGGTTGCAGCCAAGACTTCATGTCAAGCCGCAAATTTGGCCTAGGACCTTGGAGATTCAGGATTAGGCATAAAAGTAGGTATAGTTAGTAGGTAAAATTTTCGTTTCAAAAAAATCTGGGTGTATCATAGCGTGGGAAAAAAAAGCGCAAAATCTCGGGCAGAAATTTCAAAATTCAGTGTACCTATTTCGCCTTCGCCTTGCCCTTTCCCTGGGTCCGAGTCAGTACCACCCCTTTCAACACTGCATCTGCCTTGGCCTTCCACTCCGCCTTTGCATCGGCCAATTCAGTTGCACGCACTCCGCGGTGCGATCGATATTTCTTCACAGCAAACTCGGCAACCGGCCCTGTGGCACCTAGCCGGTAGACACTGGCATAGCGATGTGCACGTCGATAGAATCGCCAGATGGTGGGAAGGGGGCAGAGACAAAGTCCATCATCAACGAGGTCCTTGGCTTTTTGCCAAGTTCCGTTAGAACGCTCCCGGAACCACCGCTTCACCCAAGCCCAGAAATATTCGATCGGATTCATTTCTGGGTGGAACTTGGGCAGGAAATGGCACACCATTCAGGGTGCTGCTGCAATTAGCTACAATTTGAATGAGTAATTAAATTGTCAGAAGTAAAATGAACGGCACCAGCTCGAGTTGAGACTTCTGGCCAGCAAAATCCGGTTGAAGCGAGAGCAAGCGCCGCATGCAACAATCAACAGGGTGTTCTTCCTCTTCCTCTTCCGTGTTGTTTCCGTCATCACTGTGCATTTCTCGTTCCTCATCAGCCGAAGCACCGTTGAGATGAGGTTTGCGAGACTTCACAAGTTTGCACGCTCTGCAGTCACCGATCAATGTCTTACCATTGGTGTCCTTCGTATATCCTCGCTCTGCCAAAATCACCTTCATTCCTTTCGGAAGTCCCTCGAATTCTTTGTACGGGTGATTGGCGGGCAGACTCTTCTCGAAGGTCATCTTCTGTGCTTCACCTGCGTGGCCGTGCGGATTGCTGTCAGGAATTATGGTGTCGCGCATTTCTGGAACCTTCCCACCCGGGTTCACATTCATCTTGGTGGTGGTTAAGGCGTCTGGTGCAAGACTCCCGTGGGCGGACGAATTATCGAAAATCCAGTGAATGACAGCTTTGGGGAACATACGACGAGCAATAAGAATGGCGATGATGAGCTATTATTCGATTAGAATTGACAAAGAAAGTTCAATGCAGAAAGAAAAGGACTTACCTGCTCAATCATCTGCTTCATATTCCAATAGTCGTCACCTGAGGCCTTGTTATCTGGATATATCACTGTTGTCGAATCTGTGATTGCTACACAAAGCTCAGCCACCATTTTCTCGTTTTCCGCTATCATCTCTGGAGTAAGAGCGAGAAGACCATAGCGTTCGCACAAAAATGCGGACACCATGATCAAACGACCACGACCTTTCTTTTTGAGGACCTGCTTGCCAGGCTTTAGCCAGTATTGGTTGTTCTGGTAGTCATTTGAATGAAAGCTGGCCTCGTCATGGACGATTTCAACGTGCTCAATGTTGTCGCCTAGAAGCTCGGGCAGAACCTCCTGCATGTCAGGCTCAGCGTACATCGGGCGGAGGTGTTCATAGGCAAGCAGCTCTGCAAGGAATTCTTCGCGCCGCTGCCTCACATCCTTACGCTCATGCCCGTCCCAGTAAACACCCTTCTGGTGGCCTCTGCGGCGGTATCCGAGCCGCCAAAGCCATCGCTGACAGTGCCGGATCGAAATTGTCTTCTTCTTGAGCGCGAGCGAGGGAAGTAATGTTTCATTGATATGGCGCTGCAATAATTTCGGATTGACCTGCAATTAAAGTCAGACACGGAATAGGATGGAGGCGAGGGAAAACAGATTTACGGTGCCAACCTCGAGCGTTCGCAACCATCGTTGAACCCCGAGATAAAATCCTTCATCGTCGAGGTATTTAGCAACACGGAGTGCCGCCCGGAGACGTCCCATGCGAGGCATCCAGCGATAAAAATCGACTAGAGAGGCAAACAGAACCTCACTCCGATAATCCCTCTGCTTGCGTGCTAGTTTGAGAGACGAGGCGGCGAGAGCACCGAGCTCTTGGGGTTCCTGCGGGGCTGCGTCATCGAGAATGGTGTCCACCCACTCCGCAACATTGTCTGCCAAGACAGTAGAGTTAACCGCCTCGTCCCATGCTCCTCCCGTGCCTCTTCCTCAATCTGCTCCGGCGGCGGCTCCACCTCCTCCTCCTCATCTAATTCGTCAGACGAAGACTCCTCCTCCGTGGGAAGCTCGGGGCATCAGTTCGGAGGCGCTTAAAGGAAGCAGCAGGAGCGGGAATTTCTTCCCATCCATCATTCGGAGAGGGAGCGCAGGCACGTTTCTGGCTCGCAAACATATTGATGAGAGTTCGCTGAGCCGGCAGTGAACCAGAAGCGAGGGGAGTCGATTTTTTGACAGCGGGGGCCGCGGTTGCATCAATGATGGCCAGCTGGCGATCCAATTCAGCCCGTGAGATGTTCAGAGAACCTGAATTGAAGGCGTCCCGCAGGTTTTTCTTGTTTAATTGAACGGTTCGCTTGGACGCACCACCGACACCGTAAGCTCCCTGTGGGTGCCTACACAAGACGATTAATTTACTGTCCATATTCCACCATGAATATATGCACCTGCATTTTTATTCAAGGCTCCGCCTTCCCGATTTTCGGCACTCCGCATCTCAGCGGCACGGAGTTTGGCAGCCGCCTTCTCCCGCTTCTCACGTCGTCTCTCTTCGCGCTCATCATAGGTCCGTGGCTTCGGCTGCACGTCCCAAGCCTCGAAGCAGTCAATGTCTTCTTCGTCGGTGTCAGATTCTGCATCACTCTCCCACAGATTGTCTCCGTTGTCGTCTAATTCAGTTTGAGAGGGAGCGGAGTTAGGCTGAGAGGTGGCGAACATCCCCCCGCTACCCCTGTGCTGATGAAAGGTGCCCTGGGATACCCGCGGCATAGTGTGGAGCCAGAGGAAGACGACGAGCGCGAGTGATGGCGGGGCACAGCCACCGGTTATGGCCGGCCCGAACCGAAAACGCAAAATCTTAGTGGACAAAAAAACTTTTTCACTTTTCGAACTTTTGCTCCGGGGGATCTGTAGATATATATCCTAGCATGCTATTTACACAATGACTCAATCTCCCACTAAAAACTCGAGACGTAGTAGCCATTTCCAAATCGGGACAAAAGTTTGTCACGAAGTCGTGACTGCAACCATACAGGACGGTGGCGCTGGTTGGGATCTAGACATTGGGCTTAGACCGGTGCCTTGAGCTTTCACTTCCGTGGTGGTCAACGTTGGTGGCGGCGCCTTTGATGTTAATTCCAATTACTCACAGATGCCCACGGCCCTCCCTTCATCAAGTTCATCGCACTGGCATTTTTATTAGACGTGTGTTGTGATACTAATCAATCGCGTCCGAGTCCAGACTCGGGCCCTCGACATATATACTGCACAAATGCTTCCATCCCTGTTGCCTGGCTACGCGCGCGGTGCCGAGAAGCCCAAGAGAAGCACGCGTCGTGTCCTTGTCGTGGGATCACAGATAGGCGACTGTACAGGCGTTTACTATGTCCACTGGCATTCACGTAGGACGCCTGCAATGCATTAGTGTCACGCCCAGTGATTGATTGCGCACAACTTGAAGCTGGGCGACCTTGTCTGTGGCAACGGGGGTGAATTCGTGCGGTGTCATGTGTAGGCGGTGGAGCAGCAGCGGGTTCCATTGCAGAGTTGATGCATGCGCTGGTGCCACGCGCGTGGCTGTGCAGAAATTAGAGAAAGAAGAAAGGGGCTGGAAAAGGGGGGATTTGCTATGTCTATTGTTCGTGTGTTGTGTCGGATTAATTTCGCGTGAGTGGGCATTGGGGCATCGCGGGTGAATGGGCTGCAATGCAGAGCCTGGCGACGCCTAATCGATAATTACGTGATGTATCATGCCAGGCATATACTCACCACTGCACTTTCACCTGATCCGCCAACACACACGCCCCCCCGTTCCCGCACCCATACCCCCACACCCGCGCCCACCAGTGCAGCCCGCTGCGAAATGGACCGGTGAGTGCCCCCCCACCCCCCCTGCCCGTCGTCATGAGCGATGCCGACGCCAACCGCACACACGCAGCTACGCAAAGATCGAAAAAATTGGTGCGTGCCCGCTCGCCTCCGGTGTCTGCGCATCCATCGTCACGCGGCGGGCGTCCTTGCAGGCGAAGGTACGTGCACGACCTACCCTGGGCCGCGCGCGCAAATGCTGACTCGGCGCGGGGCGGGTGGCAGGGACGTACGGCGTGGTGTACAAGGCGCGCGACCTGACCACGAACGCGATTGTCGCCCTCAAGAAGATCCGCCTCGAGGCTGAGGACGAGGGCGTGCCGAGCACCGCGATCCGCGAGATCAGCCTCCTGAAAGAGCTCAAGGACGAGCACATCGTCCGGTGCACCCCCTTCCCACCCCCGTGCCAAATTTCCTCCGAGTCTCATCCGCACTGGCAGGCTGCTCGACATCGTGCACGCGGACCAGAAGCTCTACCTCGTCTTCGAGTACCTCGATGTCGACCTCAAGCGCTACATGGAGAACGGCAATCGCGACCACGCGCCGATATCCCCCGCCATCGTCAAGGTGCGAGCTTGTGTTTTTCTTTATTATCCTTCCTCCTCTCCCTCTTCCCTCTTTCTTCCACCCTCCCTTCTACCACCCCCGCCTCCCCCCCAACGCACCCCACGCAATCCTCCCCCCAATGCACAAAACGCGTTCCGCGCGTGTCGCGTGTCGCGTGTCTCGGGCGGCCGCGCCCACGATCTCGCATCACCGGTGTCCATCCCCTTCCATTCTACCCTCCTCCGAGTCCATTCCGAGTCCCGGTCCGCGCCACCCGCCATCCGTCTTTCATCCCACCCCCACGCCACCCCTACACGCCCCACCCCCACACCATCACCAACGGGTGGCCGCAGCGCGTCCACCATCACGTGATCACGACGCGCCTGTTGCCATCGCGTGGTGATCGGGATAAACCAGATGCGACACGCGCGACACATGGGAAGCACGACACATCCAGTACAAGCGCGACACATCCAGTACAAAGTGCGACACATTGAGCACACTTGCAACACATTGCTGTGCGGCACGCGCTGCCTATAGGTGCGACACATTCTGGTTTAATTGCCGCAGAATACGGCGAAGTCCCAACTCAAAACAAATGAATATATTGAAATCTAAGCATGTTAGGTCTAAGACACAGCGAATTAAAAGAGAGTCTAGGGGATGCTCAGGGTCGGAAATAAACCATGAACGGAAAAGAACCTTACCTATTCATCTCTGCGCTTTGGCAATCTCCGGGCCCGCTTCAAGTTCGTCGGAATGACGTTTGCAATGTCCACTTCATCCCGAACTTTGCGCTTCTTGGTCACAGTCAGGGCCGACTGATCGATTCGCTCGGCGACGGGGGCTGCCGCAGTCGGAGGAGGCGACGAGAGCGGCGCGGGAGGGAGCCGGGGCCATAAAGACGAAGGGGACGATGGCTGCTCAGGTATGAGAAGTGAAGCCGCCTTGGGAATGGTGTTAGCTGTAAATGAACCGTAATCAAACACCGTGTCGTCACTGGACATCACGCCAAGATGTTGAAATTCAGGCGCCGCCGCGTTGTCGAACGTTGGTGCGCCAAAATCCTGGGGAAAGAAAAAGTCGAAATCCCCGAACTGAGCGAAGTCGAGCGGGCTGAAGGCGGGGAGGGGGTTGAAGATGGGAGGATGAGCTAACCCAAATGGATCATGTGCGGCGCCGCCAGGCGCGTATGAGGTCTCGTAAAGGGCCGTAGACATGTTATAATCGTTAATTTGATGGGCGGTAGACGTCGACGCGACGGGCTGAGCAGGAGCCTCGGTTTCACGCAGAGACACTGGATGAGACGCTGGAAACAACATAGAATTAGCAAAAGTTCTGAGTAAATAAGACGAAATACTGTACCGATATTTCTGGTCTTCACGCGACCACATGAACTGGCGGACGCAACGACGCGACGTGAAGCAGCACTGGACGCCGAGGTCTTCGCTGTTTTACCCGTGGCCGACCTACGCTCTTTCAGAGCCTTCATCTTCTCTTTGAGGTCAGCCATTTCGATGTCGATGTTATCCCGTTCCTCCGATAACTGGTTGGACTCATGAACCTTGCGCATGGTCGTGGATTGACGTGTTGTGTTCCGGACGCGGCGATGCGACGATTCGTTGTGTGAGTTAATGAGAACACCAGACTTCTTCGAAATTTCAATCTCGCGAAGAACCTCCATGTCGAGTTTCCGGGTGCTGCATGTTCGAACAAAATGAACGGCCGGACTGGAATATAATGGTAATAGAAACACACCTCTCTATCGCCTCCACAAGGGATAGTTTTATCCCGGTACGAGAGTTTGTCCAGTGATGCTGACCCTCACCGGTGTTAGTCGTCGATGGTGTGCTATCCCAGTCGTCGGTGCTCATAGGAGACTGCGACTTGATCAGGCATGGCAAGATCCAGGGACTGATCGCCTTGTGGTCCCACCAATCTATTATTCAAGCTGATTAGCGCATTCAGAAACCTCACTAAAAACACACCTTGGATCTTTTTTACCCCCAGCCCACGCACAAACTCTGAAAACTCGTCGAGCTTCTCCGTTGAGTCGATGTAGATGAAATCCATCAGACGTTGGTAATTGGCTTCGGATACAAGTGACTTGAAGTCGAGAACGGCGCTGGCATTGAGGCTTAGTATAGCATCGATATTGCTGAACTTGGCCATGCTTACCGTTTCCCATGTGTTGTACAAAGCTTGATGATCTCGGGGGCAATCTTCTCGCCGGGAGTATCATTAGCGAGCTTACTGTACTCCTCGTCGTTCAATTTGAAGAACGAGCGTGCCGCGCCGAGGACTTGCGCGGCCTCCATGTCTGAATTCATTGCCACAATATTCCCCCCTTTCACGAACCGTTTGAATGCGACCGGCTTTCCTGTCAGATCGAGTTTTAGTGCTTGAAATTCGTCGTACAGGCGCTCGAAGAACTGGGCGCTGGCCCCATTAATGTAGGCTCGCGCGATGGTAACAGCTGAAACGCGGCTGAGATCATTGCACCAAAACGAACCACTTGTGAGCACTCACCACGCTGCAACGCCTTGAGAAAAATTACAACCTCCCACTCGTTTATATCGCCGGCCACTCGCTTGAATGTGGTGTCATTTTCAAAGCTCGTTACCCCGGAATCATCCAGAAGCTTCATGAGCGCCGCGAGACAGGTGAGGATCATTACCCCACCATCTGGCATTGCCACGACACGCTGGATATATCGCTCGTGTACGGGCTTTTTCAAATCATTGAAAAAGAGCTTGAAGGCGCCTAGATAGAGGACACTTCAGCGCGTGGACCTCGCACAAATTGAAACAGCACATACCTTCGACCCCGAGCCCCTCCGGATATGTGTTCACCTTCGCGGTATGGAGCATTTTCCCCTTCGCGGCGTTTGACTGAAGGGCTGGCGCAAATTCACCGGGCTTTTTGCCGCCCAGCAGAAGCTTGGTAGAAGGAGCTGGAGCATCTTCAGTTTGAGACGGGGCGGAAAGTTTAAAGAAGTCCGCACCATTGTCCACTTTCGCCACCGTTGCACCAACACACCCGACCGCCTGTATACACTTCTGATACGACACTTTTAGCTCATACGACACCTTTTTGAGGGCGGGCATCGGGTGGTTGTGGGCGATGTTGCCCTTGTGAACGATGAGCGCTTTTCGAATGTTCTCGTCCACAGGAACATAAATTGTTCTGGATGCCCACACGGGTGCTTCACGATCGGACTGTTCGTATGAGGCTGCCCGTCGATGATGTGGGTGTGTGCTGGTACCATGAATTCAGACTAAGTGTGGCAGATAAAAAAGAAGTAAACACACGGCATTTTCCGGTCTTGAGCCCCGAGTTGGGATGCACGATGGCACTACAAGCCGCAGTATCCTTGGAGTCATCTGTGACGAGTGGTTGCCCATTAAAACCCGTCAAGAAGAGATCTTGATCGACGTCGTCGGGGATGGGAATGCTACGGTGCTTAGGGCAGGAGGAAGCGGATTCTGGTGTCCAACCGCTGCATCCGAGCCAAAAGGAATGGCCTCGAGACTTCTACAGGGCGGGGCAATGAGAATTTAAAGAAACCATAATCAAACTCGCATTGAATGACTGACCTGCTTTTTATTTCGCAATACGGCGATACCGTGGCACTTGGCGCCGTTTGCAAGCCGCGCAGTGCATTTATGGCCTCGAATGATTTGCAGAAATCTAAAAAGTGTTCAGTAATTAAAGAAAGAAATTGAATACGTACTCCGTGACCCGTTGCTCGGGCGATTTACCTTCCTGGCGGCGTGTCTCGCGTTGAGCAGCAAAGACCGCATCCTGCGTCGCCGGATTTAAATCACGGCGGACCACATTGAGTAACGCAGGATCAACATGTTTGCATGCATAGCTACCTGGCGCACGGTCAGTATGAATGGAAGTGAAGTCGGTTGACATACCCTTGCAATCGAGGCGGGATCGGCGGCAAAGGATGGCCGGCTGACCTGCCTCGAACGTAACGAGTACCTTCGAGTCGGCCCTCCCAGTGCCTCCGCTCCACGAGTCGTTGTCCTGGACCTGTATGAGCCCACACTTGAACGTTAATAAATCTTCCCACGTACCTTGTTTTTGATTAGAGCGTCAACAGTGTACAACTTTCCACTGTTGTCCACGAGATCGAATTTGGGATCCTGTAAATCAACCACAAATGCGGTGGGGATCTCGGGGATAGGAAAGATGGACGGGATCTGGTCCAGATACTCGACACGCTGGACAGTCACATTTGTGGTGATGCGACACTCCCCGATGCGGACCTGTCTCATCCAGCCAAAGCGTGTCTGAGTCCTGGAGATCGGCTTGCATCTCGGACTCGTCGGCGGAAGACTGATTGTCGTCAAAATCTAATTTTCAATCAGATCAACCATTCAGCACGATGAACTCCCACCACTTACCCGTCCCGATATAAGTTGCCTCGCTCCCCGGATCAGATTGAGCCAGAGACAAGGAATCATCAAAATCTGGTGAGGTCTCGTTGATTAACGGAAGCCAATGGAACACAAATATCACTGACCACTCAGATCACTCCGAAGGCCCGTGCGGAGACTAGGCTCGTCCGGCTCCGAGTCCGAGTCGGAAAGAATTTCGAGGATCTCGCGGCTCCCCTCCGTCAGAGTGCGAATTTTAACACGGGGGTCCGCGACTGCAGACGTTTCGCGTTCTGGGACCAAGAGACGCGTGACGGACGCGCCGGATTCGAGTTTAACGCGTGTCGGAGGGTGTAAGTGAGAGACTGGCTCCAAATTCTCACCGGTTCGCTGGAGGAACTGGTTGAGCTGATTGACGTCGATCCAATCGTTGTCGAGGAAGATGCTGGCATTGGATGCGATGAATTCGGCTTGATAGATCTACGATGGCACGTGGGGGCGCGTCAGGAAGCTACCTGTCAGTGTGGGAGAACACGCACGGAGCTTCGGAATGCGGTCAGAACACGCATCGGCAGGTTGTCAATCAGCTCGGCGTCGGCAGCAGAGCACATCGCGACGTGTTTTTGACGCGCTTTTGGTGCGGTGGCGGCGGGTGGGTTGTGGTAAAAGAGAAAGAAAGAATTGACGCCTTTGGACCTGCAGAGCCCGCCTACCGAATGTGGTGTGTCGCACTTTCTCTGAAACACGGAGATCACACCATCTGCGACACATTGATGGTGTGCCGCACTTGAGATCAAGTGCGGCACTTGTGTCGTACTTGAACCGGATGTGCTGCACTTCTTGATGTGTCGCGGTGCCGCATCCGGTACATCCTCCGTGGTGATTGGCGCGTGGTTTTCGCGAGTTGAGCGCTGGCTTGCGCCATTCCTCGGTGTTGCGTTGCTTATCCTGTCCTCGCTTTCCTCCCCGCCACTCACCTCCCCCTTCATTATTATCATTTACACATCCTTACCGACCTCCCAGAAATTTACGCACCAGCTGACCTCGGGCCTGCTCTACTGCCACGCGCACCGCATCCTGCACCGCGACCTCAAGCCGCAGAACCTGCTCATCGACCGCGCGGAGAACCTCAAGCTTGCGGATTTCGGCTTGGCGCGCGCGTTTGGGATCCCGATGCGCACGTATACGCATGAGGTGCGTTTGGGGTTTTTTCCTTGCTTTTTTTTTGAGGGGGTGGAGGTGTGTGTGCGGTTATGCCGGCGCGTTCATCTCTTCCTTGGGGTTTGTTTCCCGAGAGGGAAGGAAAGCGGTCGATTGGCTGCGGGATTTCCCGCGGTTCGCTCGTCCACGCTTTCCGTGGTCTGAGTTTTCCCCGCGCGGGTGCGTGGTATGCTGCAATTGGCGCACATCGACCGGTCCTGGTATGCGCCGGGTTTGTTTGCCGGTGACGCTCTCTATGCGCAAGTTTCGGTTGGCTACCGGCCTCCAACTCTCCCGTCCTTGAGCAAAAACTTATTTATTCCCTCCCTTCCCATTTTATTCTACCCACCCCGCCATTCAACCCAACTAACCCCCACGCCCCAGGTCGTCACCCTCTGGTACCGCGCGCCGGAGGTGCTCCTCGGCTCGCGGCACTACTCGACGGGCATCGACATGTGGTCCGTCGGGTGCATCTTCGCGGAGATGGCGATGGCCGGCCAGCCGCTGTTCCCTGGCGACTCGGAGATCGACCAGATATTCAAGATCTTCCGGTGCGTTGGGTTTCTTTTTTTTCTCGCTTCCGGCTATCTCTTCGGTTGTTGCATTCGTCCTGGTTGTATTGGGCGGACCCACCCTGTATTCCGACGTCGAGATTCCAGTTGACGAGATGGAGAGTTGACACGGAGCGATAACTGACACTGACCTGGGCAGGATCCTCGGCACGCCCGACGAGGAGCGCTGGCCGGGCGTGAAGGCGCTGCCGGACTACAAGGCGACGTTCCCGCAGTGGGCCGCGCAGGAGCTCGCGCGCGTTGTGCCTGCGCTCGACAAGGACGGGATCGATATGCTGCAGGTGCGCGTTTGTTCTGATCTGTTATGTTCCGTTGTTCCTTTGCTGCTTTTGTTTCTTTGCGTCTTTTCGACTGCTTTCCTTTGCGTTTCGGTTTCTTTTTCTCTGCTTTCGTATACCCTTCGCCTCCTCTCACGCGCGCGTTCTGATCTATTATGTTCCGTTGTTTCTGTTTCGTTCTTTGCTCCACCTATACGTTACCTTTTTTTTCTTCAAAAAATTATTCCCGACGCACACACCTGACACCCCCGCAGGCGACGCTCGCGTACGACTCGGGCAAACGCATATCGGCCAAACGCGCGCTCGTCCACCCGTACTTCGCGGACTACAAGTCGTGATCTAGATCTGCCCCGCCTTCTGCCGTCCCACCCGCCTCGGCCTCCGATTATTATGATTCTTGCTCGCTCCACGCTGTCGCCGCTTTCCCTTTCGCACTTTCGCATATGGTGCGCATCACCTAGCTGCCACCACCACGTGCTTGAAAATTTCCGGGCTCAAAAAAACATATATTTCTTATCCGTCTAGTAGAAGTGTTCCTTTTGAGTGTAGGAAGATAACTGCTAGAGGGATTTTCGATTGGATCAAAACTGAGTGAGCTCGAAATTTCTTCCAGACCCAATTTGGCCACATTCTCGAATATATTCAAAAATCGGTCGTCAGAGTCGTAAGTAGGCTTAAAATGACGCTAAATTACAGGAGAGTTCTACTGGTCGAACTGCCATGCAGCGCGCTCGAAAACACGACGGTGGGAGGTGTATTTAGTCGAACTGAAGGCACGAACCACCCGTTGAGCCTCTTTCGGCCCCAAGTTATTGCGATAAGCTCCATCCAACGAATCATGTGATGCTCCCATTTGCGAATCACGGAGAGTTGAACGGAGGGAAGTGCAGCCGGCATGTTTGTTTTCAACCCCTCGTAACTGTAGTCACAGTGGTCACGGAGGTATTTCTTGATGGCGCCCCAGAAGAACTCGATAAAGTTCAACTCGCAGTGATATTTGGGGGTAGATGACCTGCTGCTTCGATTTTTTCTGCCACCATTGACTGTTGCTCGAGGATGTCAGGCTGCAATTCCAACAGCCTCAATCACGGGCCGCAGTGTGCAGCCCTTTATTGCACTCCTTCACGAATCTTCCCGAGGGCCAAAGGCCACGTTCTTCTAGAATTGTGTTCATCCCCTTTGGCTCGCCTGGAAATCCTGGATGATCTGCAGCATAATCCATCTTCTAGACCTTGCGAACACTGCCATCCATCCACCAACCATTGCACATGTGTGCTTGTTTCCCTCCAGGGTTGAGATTCATGCGGCTGACAAGCAAAGCGTCGATGTTTACAGTAAGCGGAATTAATCTAATCGAGATTTGATTATCGTTTGCCGCCATCAGATCAAACGATACACGCTGTAAACACGCTGTTGCGGACCGCCGAGGGTGAATATAATGTACAAAGTAGGCTCCGGAATCCACTCAGAGGTACACTTAATTGAAATTTTTTTCTCCGGCCAATTTGGCCACTAAATTTTGGTGGCGGCAGCTAGGTGATGCGCACCATAGCCATGATTCCCCATCTCCGCACCATCTCGCGCACTTGCGCATCTTCGTCGTCCCATTCAGCACCCGCACGATTCCGCACCAGGCCGAATCCGGATCTGCACATCCGTACATTCATACATGCATAGCAATAGCAGTAGCAGTAGCACACACAAAAGACAGTAAATGCATACGCACGTAACGCTACTGGTTGAGAAGGGGTGAAGGAAGTTGAATTTTTGCGTGACAACGGTTGGTTGGATCGCTGGTTGCATTATGTGGTTTTTTTGGTTGGATTCGTGTAGAGAGCTAAAAGGCGGTCTGCGTGAGATGCGGTGAGCTGCCTGGAACGCTGTCGAAGGTGTGGAATTGATTATCTAAGGGCTCGCAGATTATTTCGTCCCCGAATGATCATGAACAGACAGCTCCGACGGAGAATTGAATTCGTGAATGTAATGTGCTCCAGTGCAGGTACAGCCCAGCTTTTCAGTTGTGCGTGTTCCAACTGGAGACGTATCACTGGTATTTCACGCAAATTTCGTACGATCTATTAGCATCTTATCTAGATCTTATCTTATCGTCATACGTCTCTCACCGAGAATGCACACCTCGCATCCCTCCAACAGCCTAGCCCGCCGATGTACCACCACACTCCCCACCATCCCCCCCGCCCTTAGACTTGCGTCCGCGTCAGCGAGCGCGCGGGGAATTTCGTCCTCGGTGCGTGTATGCGGGCGGCGGACTGCGGTAGAGCGTTAGCGGTCAGAACTTATCAAGGTAAAATGAAGACCCACCTATCGCAGTGTTCTCCCATAAGGGCTTATTAAGGGTGAACATTTTAGTTAAGGCCTTAAACCCTTAATAACCTTAATTAAGGGCTCCGAATCAAGGCCTTGAGACAATTTTTTCCCACTGTTTCAGCGGGTGTAAAAAAATAAGGGAGTGCATGCAACACTGTTCCAGGTGTTCTTCAACCAAATACTCGTTAGTTATTCATCTCAATGCTCTTCTCTTCGGCCGTTGTACGCTATCGAGTTGTTTCCAATGTGCTGCGTCCCTGCCTGGCAAGATTCATTAGACAGTGGAAAGCCTTGATGCATGGTAGCTGTCAAAAAACTGGCAAAACTACGGGTTCTACTTGGGTTCTACTCCATTTTCTGCTGCTGGATCCGCAACACAGAGTCACAGACTCAAGTTTGGCGCCTTTGATGCCATCACTAAGCCTTAATTAAGGGTTAGCATCATCCTCGGCCAAGGTTAAGCCTTAACTTTAAGGCCTTAATAAGGCTTATGTGAACATAAGCCTTATCCCTTAAGGCAAACACTGACCTATCGACGAACGCGCGTAGTGGGAGGCTCTTTGATCCGCTACCACCACCATCTCCCACTTTCCCACGCCGACGTCCCCTCGTCGACGGAGAGATGGAGCGAGACTGGTGGTGTGGGCGGGTCAAGGAGGGTTTGCAGCCAGGGTTTGCAGCCCAAGGGTGACCTCCACACCCGCGTAGCTTGCGCTACACCGCCAAAGTGCGGAAGGAGCCATAGAGCCCGGCCATAGAGCCAATATATTATCGTGCCGTATCAGGCCTATCCACCCAGAAAATCCTGGAGAAACTATGCTGGTATGTTCTCCTCCATGCCCATCTCCTCCTCCTTCCTTATCCGCCGCCTGCGCGCCGCCTGCGGCGACGATATCGCCCCACCTTGCCACGTCACTATATGACTCGTTGCTGCGGAGCGGAGCCGAGATCACGTGATTCGGCCCGTCGTGCCTCTGATGCGAACCTCGAACAACTGTGCCATGTCGTCGAGCTTCAGCCTCTGTAACACCAAACTGCCTGCTATGAGTGCTTGCAGAATAGACCACATATGTTCTCATGTACTATGGTGGCAGCCAAAACTTCATGTCACACCGGAATTTTGATCAGATTCCTTCCAGATTTGAGATTTGGAAGGAACTAGGGGGTAGTTTATAGGCAAATTCTTCATTTCAGAAGAATCGGAGGTACTCCTAATTTAGGGTTCAAAACGGCGAAATTTTGGGCGGATTTTTTTTTTTCTGTGTATAGGAAAGATGAGGTTGGAAGACTGCTTTTTTTGTGTGTAGGAACATGGCCTATATGATACCCATTTTCACTGTCTTCTTCCACTCTGCCTCCGCCACTTCTATCTCTCGCTTCTGCACTCCGCGGTGAGACCGGTACCTTTTAACAACAAACTCGGCGACAGGTCCTGTAACTCCATGGCAATAGACACTGGCATACCGATCTGCACGTCGAAAAAATCTTCGAATGGTGGGCAGTGGACAGGCACGGAGAGCTTCTTCAACAAGGTCTTTGGATTTTTGCCGCCCATGCCAGATCATCATCTTCGTAATGGCCAGAAGAGGATTGGTCGGGTGGATGGATTTGATTTGATGTAAATGTGCCTGCAGAGCCCCTCTGAGTATGCACTGCTCGTTTTTTACTTCTGGGCATCCTGGATGAGGCCTGTGGACGTCGGGGAGGCGCAAAATGGGAATTGATGGCGCGGCACAGCCATCGGCCCGCCTGATCCGCAATCAAAACGGCGAAATCGAAGTGGCAAAAACATAATTCAAGTTTTTTAATATTCTGCTCCGATAGATGTTGAGACCAGCTTCTTTTGATGCTTTTCCCACAGTTACAGAGTATTATGACTAGAACTGAGGTTGTAGTAGGGATTACCAAATCGGGACTCAAACTTGTCACAAAGTTCGGTCCGCCACCATACTTTCAATACATTCTTCTACATCTGCCAGTTATGGTCTCTGAACCAAATCTACACAAGACTTTGATGCATTCAGACATGAAGGAAATCATCTGAAATCTGTGACTGCTTGACCTGGAACCCCATAACGCGCAATTTTGTTGAAGTAGATATGGCAGTGTGATTGCGTAATCACCACCGCTGGCCTCATGTACACAGCCACATCTCCACGATGTTGGCAGCAATGTCAGTAATTCACTACCCAGGTCCCACCAAGCAAATCATCTGAACTCAGTGGCTGCTTTCCCATATCTGTTGAGCTGGAACCCTCAACAAGCCACACTCCCTTTCGAGAGGTACAATTCCGGCTTGAAATATTATTGAAATCCTACGACGGCGGTCTTAAAACGCACCCAAAACATGCCTATAAACAACACAAATATTCAGATTGGTACCGAGGGCCTCCTGGTTCACGGGAGGGTTTCGGGGACGTGGTACATCCCTCTCGTCAGTGCCTGCCGGCTACGAGTTCAGAGAGTGAAATCAGCAGGAGTCGGGGTGATCCGGGGCCTAGCCCCGACTACCCAACACACGGCCCCTTCTGTAGCAGCTCTGCTGCTCTGACTGCTACAGTGACGGGCGAGGGGCAGCATCCACGTTCCCCTACAGACCTTCAAAATATGACTACCACAGACCATGATTCACCATGGTTGATGCCCATATCAACTGCGGCGACTCCCGATCTGTGGAACACAAACGGCCGTATTGTGAATGGTACAAATAAATTCCGGATATAATTATGGGAGATGTAGAGGGAACATATAACGACTCCCATGCCAACAATTCTAACACTGCAGCACAACTTTTAAATGAGCAAACTTATTATGCCAATATCGACTCGCTGCACGTAACATCAGACAGAAGCCAAGAAAATAAAGACAGGCAATACCTTATCCCTGAAAATTGGGAAGAATTGAATGCACAGATTAGACAGAGGAGCAAACCTCCGAAACTTACCCGTTCAGCGAAGTTCACTCGTTCGAACATCACAATTGCATCCCAAAATATAAATGGGAGAGACAAAAATAAATCCATGAGCAGCACAGGACACAAACTCAATTACATGAAGAGAGTAGTTGACGAGAAGAGGATAGGTGTTTTCGCCTGGCAAGAATCACACATGGATCATATTGCCGCTAGCCAGTTCAACAACATTTACGGGAAATGGTTCAAACTGTTTAACTCTGGACACCCAATAAAACCTAACTCCACAGCTGGAGTTAGCTTCCTTCTCAACAAAAAATATGTTGACACGGAAAATGTGAAAGAGTATGTCCTCATTGAGGGCCATGCAATCATGCTTGTTATCCCATCACATCGGGGAGAAACAATAAACATTCTGAACATTTACGCCCCAAACGCCCCTCTGGAAAGAGAGAGGATGTGGGGCCGATTATGGCATTGCTACTTAGAAATCCAGAACTTCCATTTCCAACTGAAACACTGGGTGACTGGAATTTTGTTGAAGACATTAAAGATCGTACATCGAACAAGGAAGAGCAGTACCTCTGAGCTTTATATGCCTGAAGGCGCTCTTCCGCATGCAAGATGGTTGGCGTACAACATTTCCTGATGCGAACGAATACACTTGCT